>OZ026616.1:19389660-19431660 GCA_964020975.1 Hermodice carunculata | reverse complement strand
AAAATTTATAGAGGAATTTTTTGAGCTTTTGATCTCAAGCAAGCTTTTTTTATAGGACTCGTTACAATTTTCCTTCAAAAGGTTTTCTAACAACAACTGCAACAGACAAAAACATACTGAAGTCAACTTCATTTTATGTCCGAGTGATCTGAGCATGAAAGGGTTAAAATATAAAGCATGTATCATTGATCAACAGTAAAAAAATCTGACCCTGACAGCTAAATTACGACAACATAGATGTAAACGTGAAACCAAGTACAATAATCAAACACAACAGGAAACCCGAGCTGGTAAATGAAACGACACGGCAGTTTACACAACACATTTATCCCATCTTAATTTGGAGTTGTCATAATCAGATACAGAATAATGAATTATGACTTGCTGTATGTAATCTGGCTGATTAATGTGTGCATCTGCTGCATGGAGAATTGACAGATTTGAAGAGACATTACCGCCCGATGATGGGGCACATATATGAGTATGCAGATAATTGAGGTAGAGCTACAGAGATCCCTCTGCGTTAAGACCACCTCGTTTGTCATGTACATTGTATGGAAGTGAATGTTTAAGTGACGGCCAGTGTAGTGGTTATGTTTAATAAGCTGGATCCCAGATCCTGTGAGAGGCTACGCCCCTTGACCCTTTTGGTACTTCGGCCGAGACTGCATCATACAACTGCATTTCTGGGAGCATTTTGAATGCATTGCATTGTATATCAAAAATCAGCATCCTCACCCATTCTGCCATAACTTAATGCATCATTATTGTTTGTAAAGGTATCCTTGAAGCTTGGTTGATGCTGACAACAAATGCATGACTGTAGAATGGGGTGTGTTTGTGGATTTTTGTTTTTTTGTTTTGTTTTTTTGTGAGGCTGCTGCGGGGGCAAGTCCACCTTCTGTGATATTTTAACTTAAGATGTTCATACTTTTGGCAATGCAAAGAGTTTCCATACATTTTAAAACTACACACAGTCACATGAAGGGAGTTTTCCTGGTACATGTAGGAATGCATGCATAGTCCTAAGATAGTTTATCATAAAGGAGGTCCTGTTCACAGACTTTCCCAAGGACTTAAACCACTGGCTTATATCACTGGTGTATTGATTTTATCTGAACCACATGTAAATGCAATTTCCATGCAGCAGACATTGCCAGACTCTCAGCCTGTGAGCCAAATTCATCATTTTCACATAACACCAATCCTATCAAAAGCATACAAGATAAAGGTGTTCTGTTCCGTGTATATCGTACAACAGTGTGTTTTGACACTAATACCAAAAAAGGGATCCGCTGATATCGGCAGCCCAATTATAGACACACAGCTGCCAGCAAATCAAAAAGCCAGAAGCAAAATTGTCCATTCCGTAACATTTCCATTTAAGATCAGCTTAATAGTGACAGGAAGGTTTCCACACAGGTCAAAACTGTTGACGCTGATGCGGGATCAAGCAGTCTTGCATACAGGCATTACACAAACACCTACATGTACCGTTGTTTATACTCAGGAATTTGACCAGAAGGCTTTTCCCATGAAGATTACTTGATGAAGAATCCACATTCTTTTACTCTGCATCATATTAAAAAAAAGAGCTCCTTTTAAAACAGAAGGACTAAAGTTATATCAGACAGTCAGCCCAGCAGCGTGGTTTGGTAACGTCCACAGGGTGTATACCTATAGTACAGTGTATTTATGGTACGTGTACATGCTGATGTATGTCATGCGTGGGCTTTATGTGTGTACATGCATGCTAATGAAAACGGGCTGTGTTTTATTATGCAGAACCACGAAAACATAATGCGGGACTTGTTTAATGCTGAAAGTTCGATGTTCTTCCCCCCCCCCAAAAAAAAAGTTTACATCATTAGGAAACATATCCGATGAAATTTACTTTTGCATTGAAATTTTTCTGCTACAGAATTTATCTGTTTTCTTGTTGCTACATGCACGTCCTTTCTTCACCTGCCTGATACTGAAATACAATCATAAATCATGTTAAACTCTCATGCAAAAAGTTCTCTGTTACTTTGATTAAAATAATACTTATGCAAGTTATCATGTCTACAGCGCACAGTGTGGAATGATTGTAACAAACTAAAAAATAGCAACTGATTTTTTTGTCCCCCACCACCAAAAGTGGCATAGGGGGACATAGAGTTAGTGGAGATAGAGGCCATATCCGTCCATCCAGATACGGCCCCTTTACCCACCTAGAGAATTTTGTCTGGTCCATCTTAAGTCGGAAAACCATGATCATACTCACTTTTTGCAGGATTTCTTTCATTTCAATCTTTATCCAGTACAGTGGAAGAGGTGGCTTCCAGCTAATACCTTAATACACTTTACCTCATAACACCTCTAGTCAACTTTATGGTGCTAAAAATTGTATTACTATTTACCTGTTTATACCAGTGTCAGTATGGTGGAATAGTGTATGAAGCTTGTAAGTTTTAAAGGAGACGTCTGTCTGTCCGGGAACATATCTCTAGAACCCAAGGAGACAGAATAATGAAATTTATACCAGAGATGCATCATACCACGGGCATGTGCTTTGTGTATTGTTTTTGTTCCAGACATGCTGTATACATTTACATGTATAGCTTTCTTCTGTATTCTTATGCTTTGAATGCTTGCTGTAGTGGCACGCGAACTACAGTGGTCCCCCTCTTATAAGGACCCTCTCACCAGAGGCCACCCCTCTTGAAAGGCCAGCATTTTTGTGCAGAAAGTATGGTATTTTCATTGTATTCTCCCCCTCAAGAGAGGCCACCCCTCTTATAAGGCCACTTTTTGGCTGCATTTGGGGTGGCCTTATAAGGGGGGGACCACTGTATTGTCATGGAAACAGATGATGCCCCTCTCTGTAGTGGCACCTATCCCAGTGTGTAGTAGCGCCCGAACTATGGTCATGGAAAGAGATTGTGCCCCTCTGTTTAGTAGCACCTATCCCTGTGTATAGTGGCACCGTTTAAAGCATGTACAACTTTTAGCAACTAAGTATATAGCATCAAGCTAATCATGTTATTTTTCAGAAATATGCCTTCATATAATGGCTATTAAATGCTTCAAAACAAAAAAAAAATCATATTCTAACAGGAACATCACATTTAACTGCTAAATTTTGTTCTACATGCTTTGAAAAAATGATCTACATGTGTGTCCTCCTCGTGGTGCTAGGCAACATTGTGCACTCATATGCCTTTCTTTTCTACATGTACATCCTTGTCTCCATCTTGACCCGTACCTTTAAACATCTTGGCTTGGCTTAAGCTAAAATCCTAGCACTTACTAATTTGTCACAGATGCATTGATGTAATGGTGTACAAATATCATACATATAATTTTATGCCTAGTTGGTGCATCCTTTCAACAAGTGCAACAACTTTAGCAAAATATTGTGGCGGGGGACTTAAGATCCTTTGGATCACTGTGCACTTGTTTGCCCCTATAAATATACCTTAATTGTTCATATTTTGAAAGGAAAGCTAAATTAGGATTTATATGACTCAAAAAAAAACAAACAAACAAACAAAAAAACACACATTTGGTACTTGTAGAATATTTCTCAAAAGTGCATATGCATGTGACTACATGTACATGTACATGTGAGAATACTGAATTGTAAATGCATCACCTGATCATATTGATGTATTAAGTGTAAATAGACACTGCTTCTATCAAAGCCAGGAGAAAGGAAACTGCACAAAATATTTTGAGAACAGTTTTAGGTGAATCAAGGCATCTTACAACACAAATAAAACTGCAGCATGTCAAAATTAACCCATTCTAGGTCAGATTACAACTGAGTCAATAGCTTTCCTTGATGCAGATTGGGTGCATTGTGCCCTCCCCATGGCAACGAAACCTATACAAATCTCTGCAGACAATTTTTCTAGTAATGACAAATTTAAGTAAAAATGTTAAGGCATATGACATTTACTTCCAGCTACTTTTGGACCATTTTGGAGCGGGAAAGGGTTTATCACGCAAAGGATGAAAGATTGGCAGATTAGAGTAACGCTGATGACTGAAAGTAGATACAATCCAACATACATTGTATCAGATTGACGAGCTGTATAGAAAATCAAAGCCAAAATGGTGGTAGATCGACAGGCCTTTGTGATGCCTGCTTCAGCAATAAAACCTGATAGTGCTGTAACATACATGTATCTGTTGTATAAACAGAGAATCCATGATAAACTGCAAAAGGGAAGGCTATAAATAAATGCATGTTCTGTCTTTGTGGACAGATGGGGCAAAACGTATAAAGATAAGACACACAAAGCTGTCAACGTGCAGGCAAAGTCCCTGTATACAGCAGTTACTTGTCTGTATGTTGATATTTTGACTGGTTTTCAGCAGGTAGAGGAACATCTAAGAAGTGTGTGAGTATTTTGTGCGTGTAGTAATCCATCTTTTATAAAAAGTACTGTCACAAGAGACCGCCTGGTATGAGATACAGAGAATCTTCCATGGCCGAGAATGGGTTACTATTTTTCTCTCACGAGGGATCGTTGTTGGTAGGGAAAATCAGGAGTGACTGTTTTCCCCACCAACAACGAGCCCAAGTGAGAAAAAAAATAGTAACTCACTCTCCCGCCATGTAAGATTTTGTTTATTCTATGTTTAATTGGGTATCCATGGCAAAAAAATATGCACTACTTTCAACGCCAACCCGGTGTGCCTTGTTTGTTTACGTTTGTCACGGTTGTTGTATGCCACACGTGATGTACAATCAAACATCACTCGCGCACATTTGATTTTGTCTAAATGTCAATGCATCAGGTCACGTGATGTACAGTGACTCACTACTTTTGAATTTCACTCTACAAAATGATAATTCACCCTCAAACATAGAATAAGCTGTGGTCTATCTCCTGCATGGCCACCCCAAATGTATAAGTGTATCCTTTCTACTCAGAGGAGTGGGTCCTTGTGAGGAAAAAAATAAAATGTACTAGCGTATGCTTTCGGTGGCAGACTTCACATTTTTGGTAGGACATTCAGTTTTGGACAGTGATGTTCAGCAGACAGCACATTCAGTGGTGGACAGTGATGTTTGGCCACAGACAGCATGTTCATTGTTGGACAGGGATGTTTGGCCATAGACAGCACATTCAGTGGTAGGCAGTGATGTATGGCCATAGACAGTACATTCAGTGGACAGAGTGATGTTTGGTCGCAGACAGCACATTCAGTGGTGGACAGTGATGTTTGACTGCAGACAGCACATTCAGTAGTGGACAGTGATGTTTGGCTGCAGACAGCACATTCAGTGGTGGACAGTGATGTTTGGCTGCAGACAGCACATTCAGTGGTGGGCAGTGATGTTTGGCCATAGACAGCACATTCAGTGGTGGACAGTGATGTTTGGCTGCAGACAGCACATTCAGTGGTGGACAGGATTTTGGCCACAGACAGCACATTCAGTGGTGGACAGGATTTTGGCCGCAGACAGCACATTTGGTGTTGCACTGAAGCACACAGTGCCATTGGCTGCTGCTGAGGGCAATCAATGGCTGTTTAAGGTCTGTGTCAGACTGCGGTACTCAGCGGCAGGCCCTCTTAACTGCTTTTTTGCCACTGGCTGCCACCAACTTCTGTTTTCTGCTGTAATTTGTGGATTACTCTGCAGCATTTCATGCAAAATAATGTTATTTATATCACACATGAGAGAGAGCGCTGTGATTCCGGAGGACTAGTGACCTCTGAAGGGAGTAATAGACTTAAGTTGCTGACTGTTGCGTATCATGATATACTCTTACTTGTCAAATATATTAGGCAACTCCAATGAGATTAAGTTGAGATGTTATTTTTTTTTCCTTTTAAAGATTTACAAAATTAAGATGTTGCCATTTTATTTTGGTGAACATCCATACAATCGGTCATTTTAATATTGTGCAGAACATTTCTCTCATGGCTTCATGCATTGATTGGACTGGGTTAGATATGATAGTTGCCTCACATGGCACATCATATCAGCTATACCTCATACACGTCAAACGCTGCCACTGGCGAGAGTTGCTGAATAAACATTAAGCTTGTCTTGTTTCAGTTGATCACATGTGCATCAGTGACCAGTGTTGACTTGAACTAGTAGTTTTTTTCCCCCACGTTTTGAGCACCTGAGGAAGTGATTAGCCTCGCACAGACTGATCTGTGGGCTCGGGAATCATGCTGGAAGCAATCGGCTGAGTAAATGGGAAATGACAGGATCACGGCCAGCCAGGACACACAGACAATGCCTCCTGGGCTCCCCGGCTCAGGCAAGGAAATAAACAATGCCGCAAATCCTAACGTCATTCAAAGTTTTGCTGCCTCTGGGAAACAAAATTCCTTACTTACCGAAAATGTGTAGTACAAAAGGTCAATTGTACTGAGCCATTAAATCATATCTTCTGATATAATTTCAGTCTGTTCAGGAGACAGGAAAGTGAAGTTTCTCGGGGGGCCATGATGCAGATAATATTAATGTCTATACCTATTATGCATTTCCTTAACCTTTTCCCCCTTAACTCATTCAGTGCTACATTTTGGACTAAGTCAACAGCTTTTCTCAGCATGCTTTGGGTGCATTGCGCTCAAAGCATGCTGAGGAAAGCTGTTGACCTGGACTGTTATATTCTATGTTACTACAATCATGCTGATAGTTGAATGAAAGGTCTTTTTTACAAGGAACACAAATCTACCACTCTTATTGCAATTCAGAGAAGCTCATTTTAAGTTGCTCGACTTTACTTGTAGTTAGCAATGAAAGATTTAAACCACCCAAAAGTGGCTAGAGGTAAACTCTTCTAAGCTTCAATGATTTTCCGTTAATTTTAGGGTTACATCTATTGGTAAAAGTTGAGAATTGTAGACAAGCTCAATCAGAATAGCTAGCATACCTCAAGTGAAAAGCTTTCCAGGGAGTGGAAGCCAACACCAAGCCCCTTACAACCTTTGGTTTGAGGCCTTATCCTTTGTATCATAACTGTACCATATGTTTGGGTTGAAATTGATTACATGTACATTAACTATGCCAAATCAGAGTGTATTGTTTTCATCATGTAAATCTGAGCTGGTCATTATGTCTGAATCAAGGAACTGTATGTACATGTAGAAAAAATGTTCACCTTGCACATGAGCCTACATGCATGACAAAAGCATGACACATTGGTGCGAAGGAAAGCTGTTGACCTGGGGCATGTTATCTTGGTGGGTCTCAGTTACAATCCTCAGCCAAACTGTTTTTCATTACTGTTAAATTAGCTGAAAACACGAAGCAGACAACATTTGACCAGAGGCCGGTTTAAGGGGGAAGGATCATGTAAGCTACAATTCAAGGGTATAGCATTCAGAATAAAATGATGAAAGAGTGGAATAACCATTGGAAACACGGTTGGGTAAAAGTCAAACAAAGTTTGCATGTCTCTTTGGGTAACTGTATCCATTGACCATCACTTTAGTGGTAAAGTGGAGTGGTCACGCCAGATGTTCTTGTACTCAGTACCAGGTGTACATGTGTTCCCACATAACTGGACTGACTTACTGGTGGCATACTATACCAATTTCCTGGGGCAGTTGTTGATGGTCAAGTCTCAAAGGTCTTGTTTTCTAATCCTTTAAAGTCCCCATAATCTTGGGATAAGACCTTTGTGTGCCCACTACAGTTTTAAATGCATGTCTTCCGCTGTATAGTACCTAGCAGTGTGCAGTGCTCATAGGTAAACATGCAGTTCACTTGCACGTTGCATTTATGAATTAAACGTCATGTTTCCGGGTTTGGAGGAACGGGCTTTGAGAGAACACTGCAGTCACGTGCATAGTTTGACATGGAGCATGCATGACTTGCGATCCATGTGAAAAATATTCACGTGATCCCAATGTTATCATTCACCGGCCTGTTATACCACATCATACTGGAGTAAAAGTGCCTGCTTTCTAACATTTTGACGGCATGTCTTCATGCAAGATATAAATACATTGGTATTTCTGTCCTTCAATGCAAAAAAAACCTAAGCCAAATGTCTGAAAGTGTCCAAGATACACGTACGTGTATTTCCATATACATCTCGTTTCCCACAAGGAGACAGAAGCAGTTTGTCAAATGGACCTGATGGGAAAGAGACTTCCTTTGTCAAGAAAGAGAATCGAGCCAAATCAAAGAAAACAAATATCTATGTGTAATTCTGTCTTTACAATGTTTTAATCTTTTTCCACCTCAACTCTTTCCCCCTTGAATTAAGACTGAGTCAACAGCTTTCCTGGGCATGGGTTGGGCACTAATTATAAGTGCCCAACCCATGCCCAGGAAAGCTGTTGACCTGGGTCATGTTGTCTTGACAAGTCTCATCTTCAGTTCTCAGTTAAATTGTTTTTTATTGCTGCTGAAATCAGTTGAAAACGCTGAAGCAGACGACATTTGACAAACAGCCGGTTTGGGCTGGTTTAAGGGCGAAAGGGTTAAACCAGCAAAGCCTGGATGATGGTCAAGTCATAGCCGTCAGTATTTTGACTAAATTGTAATGGTATGAAATGCAGTTTGAACGAGAAGAGTAGATCACCTATCAACATAAGATGCCTCGGGTCAACAGCAGCTTTTCTTGTGTATGTTTTGTAGGTGCTTTGCACCAAACTCACTTCAAGGAAAGTTGTTGACTCAGTCCTCGTTTAAGGGAGAAAGGGTTACCCTGAAGCAGGGCCTGAGCAATGGAATTACTGGAGAGCCACACATTAATGAGTTCACAAGGTCACTTTTATTCTACCTAGGTTATCACATAACAGTGTTTTTCTTCGCTTCTGATTACAGCTGAACCTTTTGGCAGCTATACCAGCACAGATGTTGTGCACAGAGATGTTATCAAATCAGAATTAGAGGAATCTGAAAAATGTGAAGGCTACCTCCTGTGTCTTATATAATCTGAAAAGTCAAAACCAAACTGTATGATATCTTCGTGTGACATAAAATTCAGACAGACTTTATGATTAGCATGTCTAATCTACCTGTCAGAGGCCAGCAAGGTGTTACTGTCTCCCAGTGCTGGTTTGATATTTTCGTTATGTGCAGATATGACCATATTCAAACTAGTTGTCTTCATAATCAATATAGTGGGCCACTTTAAAGGTGGTTACTAAAGACAGGTAGTCTCAAAAGTTGTACAATAGTAATGAAAAAACAGGATAGGTTTTTTACAAAAAGTTTCTTAAAAGGGGGGGGGCTCATACATGTAGGAGGGTCTTGGAAGGCAGGTACTAATGTAATATCAAAACCTTCCTCTTGGCTGTTTTTACTAGTATTAAAAGTTCCCATGGCCCATGTTACTGTTTGTTATGACTCTACCACCATTTATACCTAATAATCTACTCTCGTTTTGTAAGTGGAACACCTGATGGGCATGTTATGCCGGAGGTTTGTAGATGGCCATTATCCTGTTTGAATTAATATGACATTTAGGCGGCGAGAAATAATTAATCTAAATTTATTTAGTTAGTAGTCATTGTGCAGAATGAATCTGCATGACCAGATGCTGAAAAGTGTAAATGGGCGGTTATCTCTGTTTCTGATGTTTTCACATTAAAACAAATATCTGAATACGTATGAAATTAAGGGGTAATTGAAATCTGTGAATCAACATGAAAGTAAGGAAAGGTTCAACCATATAGCTGGAATGCCTTTTCCAAATCAGTAAGGTCTGCACCCAGGGTGATATAACTGAAGACTGCTTCTTACTATTGACAACCCCCACCATGCCTGGGGAGAGTATTATTGATTCTAACATATTTGCGGATCGTCACTTCTCAGGAAAGTTGTTCTTGAACCCCCATATGTAAGTTGCCACCAGTAACCAAGCATTGATCAAGTATGCCTACATGCATGCATGGCTCACAGTGCAAAACATCAATGTGAATTTGACACTGGCAGAATTAAAACTACCGTGTTAGGGTCTGGGATCGAACACACCTGTTCCATCCACGTCACCGGCTATAAACCCTGTGCAGCTGCCAAAGTCAAGCAGGATATCATCTAAGTTGCTGCCTTCAGTTCAGGAGTCTTCTTATCGGAAACCGCCCAGCTAATTGCTTCAAATTGCATAGGGACACTTCTGGGGATATTAATTTTGTTCAACAGGTGGTGCTGCAATTTGACTGTATATTTTTTTACCATCTCCAAGGAGATAGGTACATGTTGGCAACAGTGATCATGGTCTTGAAACAGGTGACTTTGATATGATAGTTGACAGGACCACTTCAGTCTGTCCATGTAGGGTCAGATGAGCACAGGACTGTCACAGTCCTCTTGTTTCAGCATGCTTTGACTATTTTCCCCTTCAGTTATTAGTCTGAGTTTAAGACCGAGTCAATAGCCCTTTTAGGCATTGGTTGGGTGGTAAGTGTCCAACCCGTGGCAAGGAAATCTGTTGACTTGGGGCATGTTATCTTGATGGGTCTCATCTACAATTCTCATTGGAAAATTTTTTCATTACTGTTGAAATCAGTCAAAACATTGGAGCAGACAACATTTGACCTGCAGCCAGTTTAACCCATCCCTGGTTAGAGTATGACTGAGTCAATAGCTTTCCTTGGCATGGGTAGGACATATGACACCCAAGCTGCACCAACGAAAGCTATTGACCTACAGCTGTGGGTGTGCCATCGTGAATGGTGTTACATACAAATCTCAGCAAAAATGTTTTCTAGTAATGAGAAATTTAAGTAAAAGCATTAACCCTTTCAGTGACAAATTTTAGACTGAGTCAACAGCTTTTCTCGGCACGCATTAAATCAAGCACCGAGAAAAGCTGTTGACCTGGGGTATATTCTCTGGAACTACAGGCATGCTGGTACTTGAATGAAAGGTCTTTTTACAAGGAATATGAATCTGAGATCCTAATGATAATTCAGACTAGTTCGACTTTAGTAGATCGACTTTAGACATGATTGGCACTGAAAGAGTTGAGACAGACCACAATTTACATCCAGGCACTTTTGGATGATTTGAGTGGGGGGGGGGGGGGCAAGATCAAAGTGTCTGCTGTGTGTTAATTTTGCCTTCTATGATGACCGGTAAAGATATATTACCTTTCCCTGGCAAGATATATATCATTATATTGAGAAGAAGGCCCATTATCAGAGAAGATTTACACCTTTGACTAAACAACGCGGTAAAGTACCTGATGGACCTAGTTGTTATTATGTAATAAATTTAGGAACTTTTGGAGCAGCAACTGCTGATGAAATTGACAGGGGAGTCAAGAGGGCCGAAACGATGGAGAGTCTTCATTTTGGCTGTACTATGTAACCAGTGGCAACTGGAGCAGGAGATGTTCCCCATCCCAGACTGGAATTACATGGTATTGACATGAGGTGAACATGTGTTGCACTCAAAACACCTCGCTGGCTGCAAGCACAGACACAGGGAGTGTGGTTGGCCATGCCACCAACAAATCAGGTTGTCAGAACAGCTAACGCTCATTCAGATCATCTGTTTATGTTGTCATTTTATTGGTTCACAAGTGATCCTATGGGAAGGCCTCTAATCGG
The DNA here is from genome assembly GCA_964020975.1 of Hermodice carunculata. Lineage (NCBI taxonomy): Eukaryota > Metazoa > Annelida > Polychaeta > Eunicida > Amphinomidae > Hermodice > Hermodice carunculata. The sequence goes on along the minus strand of OZ026616.1, from coordinate 19,420,134 downwards.
CTGACATGCCAAGAATATTACCATTGGCTATACATGTAATAGAGGCATTTGGTACTTTTTTTTTCCATGCAAAATATGACTCATAAATGATCATGTGAACTATTTCTATTTTTATTTTTTTTTGGTGTTCCTTATAGGGTAAACATATGCATATGCATACATATATCAGTAAATTTAATTTTTTTCAGCAAAATGAAAGTTAATGAGCCTTTCAAGAATATAGAATGCGTTCATGACTTCTTTGATTTTGATTATGCCATTATAAGTTAACCTTTTCCCCCTTGAATTAAGACTGAGTCAACCGATTGTATTGCCGTGAGTTGAGTGCTAAGCCCCCATCCCACACCAAGGTACACTGTTGACTGGCTCATAATGTCTTGATATATAGGTCTCATCTGCAATTCTCTTTCTAGTTTTTTTATGGGTCCCCCCATGGGAGGAGCCAATGATATGTTTTCAAGTTGTCCATCGATCGTTGCGTGGTTCTGTCCATCCACCAATTGTGAAAATAAAATGTCAAGACTTGCTGGGCACTTGAAACTCAAATTTATCTCATTGTACCTGGACACCATTTCTTGGCTTGAAGACATTTGGTGAACTTGACCTCATTTTCAAGGTCACAGGACCCATACATGTGCAAAGGTGGAACCTTCAGTCGGTGCTTTGCATTGAAATGCCTCTGGTCGTTACTGTTGATATTAGTCCAAAATAGTGAAGCTGAAGTAGGTGAATTTTGATCACCAGCTGGTTTTGACCAGTCTAAGGGGGAGAGGGTTAAATGTTGTTTTGTTTAAAAAGAGAAAGCCAAATTTAATCAAACACAACCAAACTTTCGAAAACTTGATGTGATTAGAAAATTGGATGAAAGTACAATGTTTCCACAAAATAAATGTTACTTCTGTGGGTTTAGGTTTTCCCTTTCAGAGAGGATTGAAAAAGAAGGAAAAAATCTACTTCAAAAACTAGATACAATATGAAAATTGGATGAAAGTACAATGTTTTCACCACATAAATTTAATGTCTCTGGATTTTGGTTTTCCATTTCATAGAGGATTGAAAAAACATGAAAAATTGACTCAGTGTAGAAGTCAGTGAATGCACACGTGGCAAAACAGACGGTTAATCATTTTGCTTGTGTTTGGACAAAGTCATTACATGTAATTGCAGATCACATTATGTGATCATTGTCAAGTACATGGACCGAAATGTCAATGATTTACTTCAATAAACTTCTGTTTGTGGCAGATCCTGTGTTGCCGGCACGGATTACAGAAGCTAATCTGTCCATACTTGTTCATTAATTTATATAAAGAATAAGATTTATCAAGTGGGATACGGATCTTTGTCATCAGCGGCAGGTCACGTGGGTGTATAACGTCTTGATCGGCTTACATGAGATCATAGTCACACTATGAAGCGGGCTGAAAAGGTCATCTCATCTTTGTGATTGACTTGATGAGATGTTAACAAATGTTTTCTTAACCCTTTCTCCCCAGTGTTAACAGATGGGGTCAATAATTATAGCTTTGGCAGGTTTTGAATTCAGCACCTTTTTTTAACCCTTAAAGTGCTGATTTAAAACTGAGTCAGCAGCTTTTAACTGAGTCACCAGCTTTTCGTGGGACACTTTGCGTGCAAAGTGTGCCGAAGAAAGCTGTTGACTAAGACTACTTTTTGCATTAGACTAGGCTTGCTGGTATTTGAATGAAAGGTATCTCAATGAGGAATTTGAATCTTTTAACCATTATATGTTTAACTGTAATGAGAAAATGATTATAGCCATCACTAGCAGTTTAAGGGTTAATACCTGGTGCAAGGAGAGTGGTTGACCTTCATGTAGAGCATACTTTTCTGACAGGGCTCCTGTACATTCTTATGAAAAGGGCTTGTAGCCAAGGTTACATGAATTGCTATATCCCACTGCAAGTTTTTACTTCATTTATTTTCAGTTTTTTTTTTTTTTTTTTAGGGCTGTAGAGTTCACTGACTTCCTATCATCTGAACATGGGAAAGATAAAGTTAGGGACTTGGTGAATGTGGTCTTACAAGGCAGGTGGTCTCTCAATGGAGTGACATTTCGAAAGAGGGACTACTCCAGCTGTGGGGTGTTTAGGTCACTTTGGAAGATGTCAAAATGCAATTTAATTGATTATGGCAAATACAGTGGTACCTGTCTTGAGAGACCCCTCCAATGAGAGACCTCATATGTATCTTTTTAAGACTGCTCTCTCAGAACACTGTGCTATCCTTTCCATGTTATTATACCTCTAATGAAAGACCACCTGTTTTGAGAGACCACTTTTAAACCTGTCCTAGGGGTGGTCTCTGAATACAGGGACCACTGTAGTGCTTTCTAGTCATCATCATTGCTACCCCCCTCCCCCCCCCCCCCCCCCCCCCCCCGTCTTCATCAGGGGGCAGAGGCTCATTTAATGCTTTTATTTCACTAGGTCATTACTTTGAGGGGCCTAAATGTATCTATAACAGTGACATCAGAGATAACTATAAAACATTGAGTACATATATATGGTGTCATGACTTAGTCGTGGGTTGTTGCATGTTGATATATTTTCAAGTGCAAAAAAGGGCATCAGTAATTGTGTTTAACATTGTCCCAAAGAGTGCCCTTCTGGTTACTGATCATGAGCTTGCATATTAATAAAACATGGACAATCCAATGTGTACTGTTGCTATTGATAACAGATCTAGACATACATGCACAAACATATCCCTATTGCTAAGCAAAGAATGTCTCTTATCAAAACAATGTTATAAAAGATAAATGCGATTCAATCATGAAAAGCTAATGTAGAAAGGCGTAACGACAAAGTTCCAAAATTAATCCGCGGCACTAGAATCGCTGGATAGAGTCAAGTCTGTGTACAAAATAAAAACTGCTTGACTTTCAGGCAGGACAGACTGGATTTGGGGTTGGGTGGCCACTATTTGAGTTTATATCATGGAGCTGTGCTTTTACCTGGGTGCTTTCGGGTGATGTGAGCATGACAGAGTTAAGCTATCCCTGAGTGAAGATCAATGGGGTATATTCCCTGCAGCATCCTCTGGTGAACACAGTATTGGCCGTCAACTTGGGAAGCCCTTTTGACTGTAGACTGTGAACTCATTCTACACCCGAGTCCCTGATTGGCCCCATATTTTTTACCAAGATTTTATGAAAAAATCTTTGTTTCAAATACCAACATGTCTTTTCAAAAGTCAGTGTATTCATTTAGCTGTTTCAGTGACAAGTTAGAGCAGAGACCAAAGCTTGCCTTGGTATATGCTTAGGGCACATTGGTCCCAAAGAGTGCCAAGGAAAGGTGTTGACCAGGATCAATCTTAAGGTGTCTGTAACTCCAGACACCTTAAGATTGGTAGACATGCTAGTACTTGAATGAAAGGTCACTTTGCAAAAAATATTAGTATATATGTAGTACCATTATATCAATTAAGGATATTGACCTTGTTGATATTGACAATGCAAGCATAAAATATAAGCCTGTGGTACATTTTTACAGCACTTTACACGGGAAACATGACTTTGCTCCATACATATCCTTATATTTCACTAAAATTTTCACTTGTGATCAAATAAAGTATGTATTTTCTAAAAGTATACATTTGGATTAATTTATTGAAAATGAATTACTGTAGGCATTTAAAGAAGTTGAATTTTAATAGCTTAATTAAACAACTTTAATTTTACCTGTTTTTGCAGAAAAAAATAGTGTAAACACACCAAATGGGAAACATTATTTTCTTATGGGAAATGAAACAGTGCATACAGCAGCAAAACTGTATTTATTTATTTGTTTGTTTGTTTGTTTGTTTGTTTGTTTTGGTTTAAACAGCCATAAAATTAGCAGTTAGTCCTTTTCAAAAAATTAAGATACGGGTTTGGAGAGCGCTATATGTTCTTTCATTTTACATGATAAACTAAATCCGATTTTCAATGTTTTAAAATGCGGTTTTTATGTTTTCTTTCAGAAAATATACACTTTGTAGGGTATTACATGTAGATGGTATTAAATCATGGACAGAAATTAAACATTTATACATGAGAGTCACAAAGTGTGTCACACCCTCAAGTACATTTACCATAACCTGGTACATGTAAGTCATGTTGCCGGGCAGTGACCAGTGCATGAGCATGACTTGCCAGGCAATGCAAAAACCACCGACCAAGACCTGTATCCCATAATGGGGAATCCAGGGTTGCGGCTTACTTTGTGGCAGCTCACAATAAGACCTTTACGATGATTTCCTCTTATACCATGGATGCTCACTAAAAGCTGCCTGGATCAATATGCATCAGGTCAGGAAAAAAGTTGGTCTGTGTCTACGTGAAGTAATTCTGCACAAAAGTTGGATTTAAAAGACAGAAAGATTGATACAAATTGGCGCAATGATCAAAGCACTTCTGTAATATATCCCTTCAGAGTCATGGGATTTTGATTAGAGACTGACAGTTCACAATTTGATGTATCTCTGGTACATTTTACGTGTAAAAGTACACTGTTGTCTAAAGCTGCATGTCTCTGGAGCTTTTGTTTGTAATACACTTGAATTTTCTAATGCTACATGGGAAAACACTTGTTTGTTCCCAGAAGTACCACAGGAAGACAGGATCCTGTGGGGCTTCTGTGTTTTAACTAGGCCGCATTTCATTGAAGTCATCTATATGATTGATTCACCCCAAAGCAATTTTAGTGGCACCAGGCACCAGGTACCAGGCACCAGGCACCAGGGCAGGAGAGCTGATGGATGCCATCAGACTCTCGGAAGCATTGGGGTGGTCTGTGAACCCTGGCTCGATTCATGTAACTCTGTAGGCTGCCCATGTGAATCTAACTGAACTCAGGTTACAAGGCTATACATCTGAACTTTTTGTATAAATTTACCTTACAATCATTTCTTTTAAGCAAGCTGTGTAAAAAGGACCTGTGCAAGATTAGCCTGCATACTCAGAAATTACATTAATAATATTATTTTGAGAACACTTACAAACATTAATTACAGATACAGTGGTACCTGTCTTGAGAGACCCCTCCAATGAGAGACCGCATATCTTTTCTATGTTATTATACCTCTAATGAAAGACCACCTGTTTTGAGAGACCACATTTTCACCTGCCGTAGGGGTGGTCTCTCAAGACAGGGACCACTGTACTTTTATCAATCCAATGGTGATACACCTGTCGACTCCTAGATACAATACACAACTAGTGTCAGGCCTTTGATGCATGTATCTAGACACAATGTAGTAACTGGTACATGTACATGTATATGATATATATGTATATAGATATAATGTATAACTGGTGTCAGTCCTATGATATACATGAAATGTATTGAACAATTGACAGGCATTGAGATTGGTAGATTTTTTGCATGCAGAGGAGCACCTAGCCTCCAAAGTAGTAAAGATGGTTGTGACATACTTGTTGATTGATACATCCCAACAGAGGGTTCGTATAATGAGCAAATGTTTATGACAGCCACAGAACAATGATAAGCACGCCTGCCGACATCTACAGGTAAAGGAATTTGACAGTCATACTACAGCAGTATATCAATCATATGGAATAAGTTTGCTGGAGTTTACAGCTGATCAAAATAGTCATCATTTTCAGTAGTGGGTGGGAATCACAGTAAACAGTACATGTACATGTAAGTGCCTGTGTAATTTGGAATAGCCCCCATATAAATTAATGATAAAAAGTTGGTAGGCCTTACATAACATTGGCACATGATGGCATCTATGACATAGAAATGTGTTTGTTGGGATGTCCTATTATACCCAGCACAGAATGATCATTATTAACAGTTGTAACAACAGAAACTATTGCAGCCTCTAAGTAAAAGTAGGCCTGCGTGTACATTTACTGGGAAAAGAGTTTGGTAACGATAATAACAATAACTATCTCAAGTCCTCAAATGGGCCTACATTACATATATATGTAGTGGTTCTCTCTCTCTCTCTCCCTCTCTCTCTCTCTCCCTCCCTTTCTCCCTCCCTCTCTCCCTCCCTCCCTCCCTCCCTCTCTCTCTCTCTCTCTCTCTCTCTCTCTCTCTCTCTCTCTCTCTCTCTCTCTCTCTCTCTCTCTCTCTCTCTCTCTCCCCTGTTGACCCACATTAATATCAACAGCTAGTTCTTTAATTTGGAATTGTCACATTAATCTTGCACAGGTTCACCAGTGAAATGTCTCGGTGGTTTTTAGCACATGTTGGTGAAAGCTGCGTGAGAGGATTCAGTGGCATCTGCTGTCTTCAAATGTCTGCTTTGAAGACCAGAAGTAGCCTGTCTCCAGGGCTTCTTGGTGGGCAGTATTAGGCAGCATTAGTTAGCAGTAGACAGCAACAGTAAGCAGTAGAGCTGTATTTTACTGATGTCAGCCACTCAGACTGTCACCCACTAATGCTCACCTCCGTCAACGACTGTCCAGTCCTAGTCTCTTTTAGTGCCAGTCATGTCTTAACTCGATCTACTTAAGTCAGACAAGTGTGAATTATCATAAGGATCCCAGATTCGTAATCCTCGTAAAAAGACCTTTCATTCAAGTATACCAGTATGCCTATGATGCCAGAGAGAAAAGCTGCTGACTCAGTCCAAAATTTGGTACTTAAAGAGTTAAGTGAGAATTCCCATGGAGTAATTATATGATTGTGATATGCATGGCAAGGGCTGAAATGCATAAACGTGGTATTGTATTTGTGTCTTTCTGCCCAGAACCACTTCCTGGTAGTCATTACCCTATTCCGCAGTCCGAACTCTTTACTCTCCATAAGCTAACCTGTCCCTGTCTAATCTAATACATATGGAAGTACTATATATTGTCCATATTGCACATGTTCCTCTGTAAAATTTTGACATAGGCTGTATTAGCCCAAATAAATTAAAGGGTCTTTAGCGGGTAACTACTCAATGTGTTTGGGAGCCTATTCTGTGATGTGACACAATCGGCTATAGCCACAGTATTATCATCTTTATAAGATAATGTAACCAGCAAAAAAAGACGACAGAGGAGTTTAGGCCCCCAGATGGCAGCAGTTGACAGTGTTCATTTGCATAAATTTGACTGCTTGCCAATCCAAAACTTCAAAGGGATTTGTTGTTATGCAAATAAGTAAAACTATGCAAATGATCATCCTCAAGTGCTGCCCTCTGGGGTCCTAAAAGGGTCTGTTACTCATAGCATAGATGTATATCTGAATGCATGTCTCTGCTTACAGTAATACTAGAATTGAGGAGGAACTTTGGACAGATATGTGCCCTTAAAGTTGGACTGTATTTTCATGTTAGGATTTTTTAAGGAATTGTTTTAAAGTTTGAAGGTACATTCACTGCACATCATGAATATCATCAGTTAAGGATGTGCCCTTCTCGTCGTCAGAACTGCAACAGTACCATCAAAATACAGCAAGTCCCTGTATGTAATCCACACACACTCAAATAATTTTCCACAATATGAAGCCAACCTCAATCTTTTACATGTATTGCAAAACATTCTTACGATCTCAGATTTTTGGCTCTATTAAAATGTATGCATCCCGTGAGGCAGCATTAAGTTTTGGATGAAATCTTCCAAGCGTGAACATGATTCAGTGTTTTTCTCCCAACAGGGTATCTCAAAATCACATTTGACACTTTTTGCATGATTTTACAGAGTGCATCTTCCTCATTGAAAACCATGTTCATTTTCAAGTTCACTGTGCACGGGCACTGACAAGGAAAGAAGCCATCATGCTTTGTCTTAAAGCCCCTTCAGATTCTAATTCCCTTCTCTTGATTCTTAAAAATCTCATTTTAATAGATGTCAGACAAGGAAAGCTGCAGAGTTAGAAAATTTCTAAAAGCATCACAATCTAGAACTTGTTGCACGTATTTCCATCCTTCACATCACAGTTATGTTTTGGCATGAAAGAAATACAGAATAGTGAAAAAGGCCGCTTCATAATGTTGTGCTTCCCTTGATTTAAAAGCTTCGGAAAAAAATAAACATGTTCAGTCCTGAGTCGGGAGTGGTTCCCTCTACTCCCTTGCAAATATTGATCTTGAACTCTGTTGTGTGACATTGTGTGATTTATGGTCACGTTATTAATTTTGGGCTGGTGACTTTTTTGGTGAGAATTTCATCATGTTTTGAGCTGGTTAACCTTTTGCCCCTTTGAATCAACACTGGGTTAAAGACTGAGCCATTGACAGCTTTAATTCCTAAGTGCCCAACCCACCTCAACAAAAGCTTAAAATTTTGACCTGGTGCAATATAGGTAAAGGTCAAGGTCAGCTGGTTCAAGTGGGTTCTCAGTAGAGGTCTCTGTTACAGGCAGACAGGCTACATGTAGGTATGTGTATTTCCATAAGTTTGAATTGTAATTTGCACCTATGTAACTTTAAAACTGCTCTGCTTATAGGAACGCCAAATTTCTTGCAGTAAATGGTGCATGCGGTTAAAATACTCCTGCAAATTTGGTAACTTTGCAAAACTATTAAACATATTGAATAGAGTCTTATGGGAATACACACCTCTAGCCCTCAAGAATTTTGTATATTTAGTTGTCTGTTCAGCCAAATACACATAAGATTGCTAATTGCAACCTCTCCTATTACGACATAATCCTACAAAGTGTTTTCTATAAATTTGCCAATTCAAGCTATAGACCCAGATGGGCTGAAACCTGGAATATAGCAGCATCACCTGGGACCAGTCTTATGTTCCATTAGTGACAAGTGTTTGTACAGTTACACAGAGAAGTAAATAGGATATATTTTATATGCAGAGAGTACACACCAACATGCCTTCAGAGATGGCATTTCCTAATTCACCTCAGTACTTCAATTTACGGGTTCCATTTACATTTCCATTTCCTTTGACCTGAGGTGTTGGGCATATAAACTAGATATCAGCATTAATGCTGTTTTCATATGACCTCAATGGTTGCTTTTGTGTTTTATAGAGCTTTGCAGTTGGACCTTTTCTGAAGTATTTGGAATACATAAAAGATGGCACCTCCTAACTAGAAAAGAAGATTTGCTTCAAAAGCAACTCTGTGTGCCTAGGAAGGAAAGTTATTGCCTTGTACATTAAAATTGAAATCAGAAAAGCTACATGTACATGACAGAAAACATCAACATGAAAATAAAGAGAAAAAAAAATGTAGCAAAAAAGGCTCTTGGTATGAAAAAAAAAATATGCAGGTAAAAAGGAAATGCCTCACAGAAAGAAAGAATTCTGTAAAGAACAGAATATCAAGCAAACAAACAAGATTTCGTCATATACAATGTAGTGAGAAATTGCAGCTTTAGTACAGTTCTAGTACACATTTTATTGCAACTTTTGATTCATCTATGGGTCACTTTTGTGGGAGGAGGGCTGGGTATAAACAGAGCCAATGGCTGCTGTCAGGTGTGCTCTGCTCATTGGAAAGAGTTTGAGGTGTGGCCAAAATTGAATGATTCAGGAATTGTGATGCTCATTTGGCTGTAATTAAGTTGCCAAGGTTGCTCATGAATGGCTCGGGAACAAACTGCCATGTTTGTAGTCCCATTGGTGGAGTTACTCCATGGTAAAAATACCGGTGAAAACTAAATCAAATGTTCATTTAGAATTTGAGTTTGTTTGCGAGGTCAGACCGAGCAAGTGGTGATTTGTAGTCCAGCAAAGTTTGTTAACTCATTCCATACTGTGGTGACAGGCATTGGTCAATGGTTCTGGCACTGCCTGGCAAGTCATGCTGCAGCTGCCCTTGCGGCAGCTGCAGCATGACTTGCCAGGCAGTGCCAGAACCACTGACTTAAGACTATAGGCATGTTGGTACTTGAACGAAAGCTCTTTTCATGAAGAATTTAAATATGCAATTGTCGTCTTAAATCTAGGTAAATACACGAAAAATTCAGGGACTGGTATGAAATGAGTTAATGGATAAACAAGAAACCGAGCCACGTGGCTTGAGCCTGGCTATGGGGATTGTTCCAGTACTGTAGTAGTCTGCCCGTGCCGCACAGCTGTAACCTATCTGTACCTATGGCTGTCAGTACACTCCCAGTACCTCACCAGATCAAATGTGTTACAAAACATCTCATTAAGTCAACTGTATTATGGTTGGCTAAGTCAAAGTGCTTTATACTCTCACCTTCATATTCTTGTCAGGTAACAGGACATAAATGTATTACATGTAGTGCTTGATTTTCTTCAGTTATTTTGGTTGCTCTGTTGGCTTCATCAATGCACGCTACTCATTCAGTCCAACAGTTGCGAATGGTATCCTTTTAAAAAGTCAATTTTCAACAGTCTTGATAAGGGCCTACAGAAGGAGTGTTTTCAATCATTTTTGAGTGCGACCCCTGTGTCCATAGCAGGTTACAATTACCTGGTTGTTTTCATTGGCATATAGCAAGCTGTTTGATCTCCATGTGCCCCTTATGGTTTTGTGTGTGTTGCCAGTGTACATTATGTATGACTGATGAGTCAGGACAGACTCTTGTTGTCTCAATAAAATTACTACTTACTTATGACGCTGCCCAATGATGCTGTCAATCTTCAGAGGTTGTTATTAGCCAACTCACTGAGGTAATAAGAACCCATATAGGCCTATGGCTAATGGGTGACTTACTGGCAGAAAGTACAGAAAACTTCCTCCTTTGAGGCTACAGCATGGACTGATGACAAAATGGTCACCATATGGTAGCATGGATGTCTTACATCTGACATGAGTGTAAACAACAAATCCTAGTGATGTATGTACACATGTATACATAATTAAGGAATTAAGTATGGCGTGGCATTTGTTGTTGCCAATATATCATGAAGGAGGCGCTGAGATCGAGGTCAGGTCGCGAGCCGATAATCAAGCAATCTGACAGTCTCACCACCTCCTGAGTGATATATTGACAACAGTGAATGCCATGCCAAACTTAATTCCTAATAATTTCAAGTCGAAAATCCCCCAAATCTGATGCAAAAAAAGGGATTGACTGGCCTATTTTCACCCGTTATCTTCGCTTTTGTTTATGCCGTTCCCGTTTGCTTGCATACTCCCTCCACTGCAAAATTTACCATTTTGGAGATGAGCAGGGCCATATTTGGGGTGCCGTAGGTGGGAAGATTGTACCACTGTAAGTTACAACCTTCCAAATAGGCCTAGGCTCAAAATATTTATCACAAAAAGCAGAGACTGAGGTATATCAAAATTGTGTCATAGGCCTACATTTGGCTGTCATGCAGATATAGTTTTTGGAAGCCTTTTGGAATGTGAAAAACCTCATAGGGCACCCCTAGATGAATGATGTCCATCAAATGTGATTGGCTGAAACAGGTCATGTGACAAATCAATATACATGTATCATGGTTGAAAGTGAATGACGATGGCAAGCAGTCAAATTCGCCGGCGATTTTTGAAATAGCTCGTGTTCTGTTTGGATTACTTTTACTCTACAGAGGTTTCTTAATTGTGAGGTCTATACAACAATTATGACAGTACTTAACAGAGATCATTTTGGGTGTGGAGCTGGAAGAATGGAAGGCTATGGCATGGGTTGGGTAGGCCTACTTAAAATTCTAGGCCTAGTTGTACTATACTCACCGACACTGGTTTAGGTCATCTGGAGGATTATTCACCAAGTGTGTCTATGAATGCACTTTCATCGACTTGTCATTACATGTGTGAGGACCTTTGGGATCATAATTGTGGAGTAATGGCATGATAAGGTTTGTAACTTTGCTACATTTGGTTGTCGCAGCATTGGCGGCAAGTGCGGATAGGGAGTAAACATGCACTAGAATTAACGCGCCATTGACCATGCATGGTAACTACCATAGGAATGTGGAACCAAAAGTAATTAAAACATAGCATTTTCGTGAAAGATATTTTGTGAACATTTGCTGTAATTGTTTTATTAAATGAACTAAACAGCCATACATTTCTACGTACATGTACCTTATTAATGATGGTAAAATAGAAATCCAGGGACTCATAGGGGGTGGTAATTCAGTGGGGGTAAGCACAACAAAAAGAAGGGCCATGGTGATGCATTAGATGTATCACAGCAAACAAAGCATTTAATCACAGTAGCCTCGTTTTCACACTGTTTACTATATTATAATTGACTCCTAATAACAGATCAAGGCCTGTTGCATGTCCTGTCTATCTCAAATACATGCATGTACATGTACATGGGCGTACATGTATGTATGTATGTATGTATGTATGTATGTATGTATGTATGTATGTATGTACAAGTCTGTTGTGGTTGTCCCTAATTTGCATTACCTCAACTTCACTGATAGGGCCATACCCTGTTCAGAGATCATACAATGTCGCTTTAGTGGCGTCTGAGGGCTCAGCTCTGGATAAAATTGATACTGGACAAACCTAGGACATGAAGTGAGAATGGCACGTCTGTGCATAGTAGTTTTAAAGACAGATATTCAACATTTAGATTTTTCAAGTCCCTCAAATACAGTTCTAGGTGTAAATCCAAGTTCTACAACTTTCATTTGTGGTTTACTGGATACATCTACAGCACAAACTTATGTACATGTACTAAAGTAGGAATGAAACCTACACCTATAATAATTTTGAAGATATTCAACATAAAACCCCTCAAGTACGTGCCTGTAATTAGCACAAATTGAAATTCCACAACTGTTGTTTTGTGGTTCATTGGATGTGCTTGCAGCACAAACCTATGAATTGAAGTTGGAATGGTGCATGTACCTCTATCTATATATTCAGATAATAGCTTTGATGATATTCAAGGTTTAAATTTTCCAATGGCTCTAATATGCGTGATTGTCAAAGCTGTCAGCCCTCTTCATAACAAAGTCAGACTTTATATATGGAAGTTGAGAGAGAACAAAAGAGAGAGAGGGTGAGGGAGGGGAAGGGAGGGAGAGAGAGAACAAATGTGAATGTCTGTGTTGGCGCACTTCATAATGATTCCTCATTGGTCCAGAGCTTCTCAGGGTACCTATGTACCACATGACACCAGAGGGCAAATGTCAGATCTTTGGAATTATAACTGACTCACAGCCTAGTATATTTTGCTGTCAGGTAGGAATAGTGTCAATAATGTTTTTCGTTGCATTGAGAGTATGGAAAAATGGCCAGGAAAAAGTTGTTTATCTGGGAATTGATGCACTGGGACTCTAAAAGCATAACGCTGTACTCTTAATTTTTTTTTTTTTTTTATAAACACTGCGTTACAACATATAACCTTCTGTCTATGTGATGGATGACGGTACAAACCGCCATGTTCCCTTTCAGATTAAAGCTGAGTCAACAACTTTCCCATCAGAAATTTTGGCATTCGTAAGTTGCCAAACTGCATCAGCAAATTAATGTAACTTAATCACCGTGTGTTTTTAACCCTATGCTGGCCAGAATAAGGCTGAGTCAACAACTTTCCCTGGTACATGTTAGGCACGTTGTGCCCTGCCCTCACTGGATAAAGCTATTGACCTGGCTTATGACATTCTGATAGGTCATCAGCAAAAAATTACTTTTTATTGACATGAAATTTACACAAAAACATTGCCGTAATAGGAGGTCTGCATATTAACTGCGATCCTGTGCTGCCACCCAGACTGCAGCAAGGAACTTGACAGGAAAGAGGGCACTTTCATATGTTTAGTAGGGCCAAATAAACTTCTGCGGTAAAAGGTGCAACTGGAGAAAGCAAAAAAAATTAGGAAAAATCATTCACTAAGTTTAAAAAACATACAAGATACAAAAAATATTTAGAAAATTTAGTATGTTTGGTAGAAAAGGTCTTATTTCTGGATGGTCAGGTGACATGCCTTGTAAAGGTACCTGGACCATGGCAGAGGCATAATTCTGTTGCGTAGCATCTGAGGGGACCAGAGCAGATCTGCAGTAAATATCGTTCAATATGAATATCTTCTGTGGCAGTATACATCTGGGTGGTTTGGGGCAATTTGAGCTGGAAAAGTTTAATAAAGTTTACTCCCGTGCTGCAGGTGATTTTGAGCTTTTTCTATGCTTCGACAACAGCACAGATGACATAGAATCATGTATATATGCAATCAGACACAAAACATCACGTTTCACACTGTCAATATTAGTTTGAACGCCTGCCGTGCTGGCAACAGCAGCTCCCACTCTGCTCCTCTGGTCCTCTCCGTTCTTCTGTGGTCCACATTTATGACAAACAGAGCAGAGCTGTCCAACTGTGACATTAATTGTTGCAAAAAAAAATGTGACAGAGACTTAAAAAATTGAGAGAACAAATTTTAACAGATGAGCAATTTGGCACGATAATTTTGCATCCCCCGTAGGACGGGATGCATATAGCGTTTAGTTACATAATGTCTGCCGACGTGTATCTTATTTTCATTACATTTCTGTCCCCCTTGACCTATTGCCTCCTTATTTGGTGCAGATAATCTATGGGTCTGGGAATTTTTTTGCCATGCATGTACATGTATGAAAATATATAACCTTGTGGTCAAAGGTCAAGGTGAAATCCTTGTTGCATTTTTCTGCTGACTCAGCAATTTTCACATATTGGCTCATACCTAGTGCATTGATCATATGCCCAAAGTTACTATTAGATGTTAATAGTCGATGGGCTTTCAATTTGTATGGGTTATTTTAAATCTAAGTGACCTTGAAAGGTCAAACTGCATACATAGAATTCCTGTTGATTACCATGTAATTCAATGGGGATTACAATGCTAATTCACATTTGCAACTTCTTCTCCAAAACAATTGGCCAGTCAGATTCCCTTTAAACTTGGCGAGGATGTACATTGGGTAGGTATCTACCAACTGAGGATCGTTGTTCCCTAACAACAACAATCCCTTGTAAGAGGTAAATAGTAACTCATTCTCCAACCACATACATGTATTTGTTTATTCCATGTTTAATTTGCTATTCATTGCCAAAAATATGCCCTAGGCCTACTTTCAACATCACATTTGACGTAAAATCAAAACACCCTTCATGCACATTTGATTTTGTCTTAATGTTAATGCAGTACATCACTGATGCAGGTGTGTTGCAATTTTAGTTGTTACCATGCTCAGGTCATGTGACCTACAGCGAGTTACTACTTTTGAATGTCACTCTGCTGAGTAAATGATAAGTCAGCTAGGCTCCATTTAGGTCCAATTGTATGACAATGGTCCCTGTCTGGAGAGAGTCTCCAATGAGTGACTGTTTATCTTGAAATATCACATTTTAAGGATATTTTCTTTTTACCCCTTGGGTTGGTGTTTCAAGACAGGTTTCATTCTGATTTTTACTGGCAACATTTTATATGTGCTTTGATGAATTACCATATGTATTTTATGACTCTATTTTGATTATATTTTCAAGAGATAGTTTTTGCATCTCACAAAAAAAAACAAAAAAACAAAGGGAGCATATATACATGTAAGCATAACTACATGCCATTTCAGCTAGGTGACTGGTGCCAAAGATTGCAGGTTCGAGTCCCACTCATTCCAAACATAAAATATACATGTAACTAGATGTAGGCTGAGATCATGCAGGTTACACATGGATCGCTTTTAATCAATGAAATTTAACATTATTGACATAGCTGTGTCCAAATCTTCTTTAAAGATGAAGGTTTGGCAGAATTTGGATTAAGTTTCCCTTCCATTTTAGGCAAACACATAGGTACAGGAAGTTATCGAATGGAGGCCACTTCATTCCAAATGTAAAGAACTGGTGGACATTTGGGCATGCTCACCTCTGAAACATGTTGTAATTATTTTGGGCAATTGTTGAAAAAACTGTTTGGAATTAAAGGAAATCAGACTCAAGATATAGTACTGTAAATGTGCTTGTTTTCACATATGTAAATTTTCACTTTTTGTGTTTGTTTGTTTGTTTTATTTTATTTTTTATTATTTTATTTCTTTTTTTTTTTTTTTTTTTTTTTGCTTTCCAGTCGTCTAGCTTAAGTTTCAATTTCACAATTTTTACATATCCTTCCTATTAAACCATGTTAAAATACTGTTTCATGGTGTGTTTATTTTCTTGGCTTTGTGCCATCAGTAAAATAAGTGAAAATAAAAAGACAATAAAATTCAGTGAATTTATAGTATCAGGTTGCAAAGTTGATGGAAAACAACTTACACCAAAGATTTGTGCTCAGGGCCAAAGTATCCTATTTTCATTTATAATACCTCCAGGGGCTAGGTGTAGAAAATACAGACTTCTGTGCTATTGTGAGTTGATACATTTTTCAGGAATAATTCCATTTAACTGCAGCAATTTTCTGTACATGATCTCAGTGGGAATCAGCCTGGAAGTTTTGATGGCATTTGCAGAAAATTTCAGCCCCCGACACACAGCCGGAGGCGTAAAAATTGAGTTAGTATAATTGTAGATAGAATCAGGCTTGCACACTTTGTAAAATGATTTGGTAACATTTGTCCACAATTGGTACATGTATTGTGTCTGCTAATGTTTTATTCTGCTGTCTTTGGCTTGGGCTATATCTACAGGATGCCATGGAGCCAGCAATGACAGGTACAGATCGCCATAGTGCCGTGGTCAGTGTATATATAACGAGGCTCTTATAGATGGACTCCTTGCTCTCATGCTCCCTAAAATCAGCCCCAGCTCCCTCGTACTCCTGATATTTTTACCCTCCACACTTGAAGTGCCAAAGGGTATGGTCATCCCCTGTGTCCTCCATCTGTCTGTCCGTCCGTCCGTCTGTCCCTATGTCCATCTTGTTGACGTTACTGCAATATCTCAAACAATATTCACCGTAGCTCTACTCAATTTTTATCAGAGATGCACCTTATAATGGACCAGGTTTGTATTGAAAACCAGGTTCCTCTTATTATTTTTAAACTTGTTATGAAACTTTAGAAGTATTTATTTGAAGGCAGTCTGAGTGGCACACAAGTGGACAATGTTACCATAGTATCTCCAGAGAGATTCATCACAGCTTCATCAAATGTTTGGTGCAGTTACACCATATTATGGCACCTGTCCTAAATAGAGGTTACCTGCAAATACTTCTATGAATTGCAGAATTGAGGGAAAAAAAGAATGCAATTCTGGGCATTGTGGTGTTACCCGCTCCCAATCTCCCCTGTCGCCTGTATTTTAAAGTAACATTTGACATGCAGAGTACAGTGTACGCCCTCCATTGAGAGGCCACTTCTTTGAGGGACCGTCTGCTTTTTCAGACAGAAAATGCTCATCAAGTCCCATTGCTGTTTTCTTGAGAGACCACCTGCATTATGTGACGACTTATGGACCTACATTCATGCACCCACGTGTATAGGAAAAATGTTAATCCCCTGCAGTTTACCCTAGCAAGAGGGAGTTAGTATGGCCGGCATATAGCTCTGCGTCCCAATTGTTTTAGTCTTAAACCTAACAGAAGTGCTCCATTTTGAATCTGAAGGGATGGAAGTTGCATGTGCATATTTTAACTCTCATAATGTCCCCAGCATACACTGTACACTGCACTCAGCCCAACTTAAAATTGATAACAATGTGGAAATAGAGAAGGCCATCCTGGCCCCTTTATGAATCCTCCATTGGTCCCACTGACATTGATCCTGGATGGGAGAATCTTCCTCACGAGACAGGTGCATTGTGGGAAAATTAACAAAGATATCGAATGTGGAAGTAACATGATGATGACCGGTGGGCTGAAGTGAATGATCTACTGGGCCAGAAGTATTAACCCTTTCCCCTTTCCCCTTAAACCGGCTGGTGGTCAAATGTCTTCTGCTTCAGCATTTTCAACTGATTTCAACAGCAATGAAAAACAATTTGACTGAGAATTGAAGATGAGACCTGTCAAGACCACATGACCCAGGTCAACAGCTTTCCTCAGCATGGGTTTGGCACTTAGTGCCCAACTTATGCCGAGGAAAGCTGTTGACTCAGTCTTAATTCAAGGGGGAAGGGTTAATTGAATAAGGCTTAACCATTGGTCTCCTGGTTATAAAGATAATGATTTAACCTGCATGATGAGAGAAGTCCAAGAACAAGAACTCCCATCATTTGTCTCATTTGAAGCTTACAATGAAAGCAAACTGTGAAATTCCTGTTATTTTTATATGTAACAGGAATTTCAATTTTCCTACCTGTCTCTGGTACATGTACATGTACATGTAAATGGCAGTTTGTACCTGCTCGTCTAAGAACAGAAACCCAGCCATTGTCTCAAGCAGAAAGTGGCAACAAACATTCATCAAACAAGATAAACTTATAATATACAGTTTATATGCACTCATCCCAGAATGCATCACATAAGTGACAGTTTTTATGTGTTATCCCCAAGAGCTCAGTCTTTTTTTTTTTTTCTAAATATGTTGTATGGGAGCCAAAAAAGTGCAAAAGATGGGAGGGACAAAGGAAAATGTAAACATAATGCATCAGCTCATGGATTACGCTGACATGTTACGTTGATGTAATATCATTGGCACAAAAATAATATTATAATAAAGTAAACTAATAACAGGAGATGCAGTGCACTAATGTGTTTGTTTTGAGTTGGTTGTGATTGATAGTCACATCTATAGCAATTAATACATAAATTGGATGGCGCTCTAGAAAAATCGCTCATGTTCTAGCTCTGATACAATGTCTCATCAGGAAGGATCAGACTGTATAAACTTGTCAAACTTGGCTTCGTAGTTTCAAGTCCATATTGCCAAAAATGCCCAGATGCAGATTGTTAATTGACTCCTTCAAGTTTTCACTTCAGTTTCTCAGCATTAAAATGAAGCATGATAGCATGCCATAGGTCAACAACTTTCCTTGGCATAATGCTGCCATGCTGTAAAAAGGAAAACTGTTGACTCAGTCTTATTGTAATCAGGGAAGGGTTTACATGTATATAGCAAATTATTGGGTTAGTGCCATTATGAATTGTATGTATATATATATATACAGTGGTACCTGCTCTAAAGGCCACCTCCAATTTAAGACCGCATGTCTTTTTAAGACCGCTCTTCCAAGACCCTTTGCTGTATTTCGTTGTTAAATACATGTATACATGTACCTCCAATTTAAGACCACCTGCAGTATGAGACCACTTTTTGTTAACTGTAGGGGCGGTCTTTAATAGCAGGTACCACTGTATATATATATATATATATATATATATATATATATATATATATATATATATATATATATATATATATATATATATATATATATATATATATATATATATATATATATATATATATATATATATATATATATATATATATCCTTTTACATATAAGAATAAGAGGAATTTCAAAGTTTGCTTTCATTTAAATGTCCCTGAAATGGCATTTTCAATGTTGGCATCTCTGGTGTATGCTAGCTGGGACAATCCATCTGCAGCTGAAAAAACTTTTGAAGTACAGAATGAGGTGAATCATGGGCGGAGTCTCAGAGAGTGAATGGACAGTGAGTTCTGTTGTTGAAAACATCAGAACATGAAGACCTGCCCAGTGAGAGACCACCAGGGTGGAGGTACTACATTTGTCAGGTCACTCGATCATTGCATCTTTTACGTGTTACTGTAAACCTCTAATATGTGGCCATCTGTTATTTTCATAGACCATTTCCAAGCCTATATACATACATTGTATACCTTGCAGTGGTCTATCGAGACTGGCACATGGCATATGAATGTCATCCTTGAGTCTATTTGATCATATACTCTACTGTATGCATACACAATGTTCACATCTCATGCAGCAAGTTTCATCCTCTACATGTATCATGTGTATGACATTCACTCGCCTTCAAGTCCTACATCCTTTTAACCAGATGTGTTTGAGACCATAGACTTCCATTCTCGTATTTGATGATCAAAGAAAAGGGGAAAAAAATTAACCTCGATTAAAGAACAGTAAAGAAAAAAAGAAGAAAAATCCGGTTTGTGATTTTCTTTGAAAAAAAATAAAAAATCCCATATGTATGATGGTAAAAATAAAATGCTAACTCATTTTTTCTTTGCTTTTAGGGGGAGCCAGTTCAGGAAAGAGCACTTTCATCAAACAGTTACGCATACATCACGGGGATGGCTTCCCAGAAATGGAGCGAGTCAAATTACGTCCACACGTCTACGAAAATGTTACAGATGCCCTGAACATAATATTAGACAACATGGAGGAAATGAACCTACAGATCCAATCTGAGGAACTTAGGGTGAGATGTTTCAGCAGAATTGACAAGCTTGAGTACTCTACTGACAATTCACTAAGCAAAATCCTACTTGTAGAAATTGTGCAAATTGAATTGTGACTCATATTTCTCACAGCTACGATGCTCCGGTTCCAGCAAGAGGGATATAGAGTTTAATCCGGTACACAGAGGAGTGTGTTTAGTTTAAACCAGTTTTTTACCTGCAGCACATCAAGTATTGCCGGATATCATCACCTCCTGTGTTGTCCATCTGTCCATCAACCCTGATGATGTTATCATGATTGCACAAAAAATATGGACTGTAGTTGTGTTAATATTTGTCACAGATAGATGTACCTGAAGATTGGAGCATGTGCCAATTGAAATCCAGCTTCCTCTTATCAGTTTTGGATTTTTCTTTTTTTATTTCTGCAGACCAAAGGTCGCAGAACTTATGCAACTGCTCATGTCTGTCTGTTCGTCCATAAACTTTTGCTCGTAAGCGCAATACCGTCCACAGTTTTCAAGTTAGCCCAATATAACTTTCAGGACTTATAGTGTGTATGAAAATCTGAGCCCCTTTCAATATTGGCGGTGCCACCTACATTATGTAATATAAGGGTCAAAATGTGAAAATCTTGTGAACACTCTAGCATCTTTATTTTTTTGTCTCAAGAAGTACTGACTGCAGTAGCTTAGAATATTTCAGAGATATATACTTTATATTGTGATGGAACAGAACGGTGTAAAAAACTGGCATTTTCAGATAATTTAATATTTTCTTTACACGTGTTGAAAATATGTATATACTCACAATAGTACGTTTAGCTTCTTAACACTTTCCCCCTTAAACCAGCCAAAACCAGCTGGTGACCAAATGTCGTCTGCTTCAGTGTTTTCAACTCATTTCAACAGTAATCATGCTAATGAAATACAATTCGACTGAGAATTGTAGATGAGACCTACATTTGTCAAGATAACATGCCCAGTGTTTCTGTTAGGAATTTTTTCAGGGGGTCACAAGAAGAGAAATTCAGGGGAAAAGACTACACTTTTACCAATTTTACATGTAAATAAATAAGACTTGTGACCCGTTAGAATTTTCTCAGAGGGTATTTCAGGTTTTGAAAGAGTAATATACCCCCATTTGGGGGGTTATCGCAAACAATGATGTCCCAGGTCAACAGCTTTCCTTGTCATGGGTTGGGCACTTAGTGTTAAGTGTCAAGCTGTTGACCCATTCTTAATTCAAGGATGAAAGTTTTACTGTTGTATTCAACATGGTTATTTTCTGGATAACACCCTGCCATGCAGACTTATGAGTGAACAAAAATAACTGCATTAAAGATGTATAGCAGTATTGAATTAATTCATTTAATTTTTTACTCAAATGGAATAGTTTCTTCCAGCTGGGTCCATGAATGTTCAAACACCACCAATAAATTTTACCTTGACCCCTAAACACTCAAGTGGTATGCTTAATATACTAAACATGTCCTCCCCATAGGGGAATCTACACCCATTGGGTACATTAGCAAAGAGACGTCACATCTTCTTGACAACGGAGTGTTAGTAAACATAAACACGTGCACACCATATAGTATGTGGATCGGCATTAACCCATGAACAGTTCGACAGTTGGCTTTTCCAACATAAAACACAATGGTTTTACCTCAGCCCATGTACAAATAATGCATAACGTGCGTGGACGCGCAAAATTCAAGGTAAAAAATAAACGCAGCAGTCTTTGGGCAGTCTCTGAAAAGTTCGGACAGAACGAAAGCGGTCAGACTAACCTAAAGTCTTCACTCAGGCAAAAGCTTCACAGACCAACACTTTTTGCCGTCATGGCCCTTGCCTGGTCTTCTTATTGTGAAATTAATTCAGGACAAAAAGTTGTAAGCTGCTGAGCAAATCAGCTCTTTGAATACATTTTTTTCTCGCACATCACATAATATATAACATGATCTATTACCACCTGTCTCTAACATTTCTGTCTTCTATTTACATGTGTATCACAACCTTTGTACGAAATACTTTATTGCAATAAAGATCCGCCATGGACCATACCACCTACATATATACAAAAGCGCCCTCTGGGGCTACAAGTAAAAATTACAGTGAAACATAAATATATAGACACACCTACTGGTGTCTTAGCACCATGACACAGAAAGTGTAACTTTAACTATTTAACTGTACTACTGTTATTGCTATGTCCATCAAGTTGGCACTGAAAGGTTAATTACAAATATGCATCAACAAGGTTGATGTATATGTACATCAAAAGTGAGGAAAAGAAATGTAAATAGCTGACCCAACTTTTTAAAATGTTCAATACATCTGAAGAAGCATATCTTTTTTTATTCTATTCTTTTCATCTATTTTTCTATCAAAACTTAAAATTGTTATAACTTGTGGAAATGAGTCGGAATGTTTGAATTTTATTGGTAAGGCTGTTGTTTTGCCTGCACGGCAGCCGTCGGCTCATGAGGGACTCATAGAAGGACAAAAAAGGGGATGAAAGAGTCAAGGCATGAAGAGCTTGTCAGTTTAAAAGATGTTGGTTTGTGGTTTATGAGTGGAACTTTTTTTTTTTTTTGTAAAATATGATATAACATTAGGGTTCAAAATGCTAGGGCATTTATCTTTCATTTCTTGTCATTTAGCTACTGCAACTCATCAGTCACTTTGGGGTTTCATCACATTAGTTGATGTTGGGCTCCTCATGCCCAAGTTGGCAGTCTGAGCCAAATAGTCCATGCTGTCCTGATGTGAGGCATGGACTGTTTGGCTCAGACTGCTGACCCAGGCATCATGAGGGCCCCAACGTCCATAAACGTGATCAAACCCCATTCCATTATGACGCCTTTTCTTTTTGATGTCTAAATAGGCCTAGTTGTAGCATAAACAACACATGCAAGCCACTGCTTTGTCGCGGTAAAAAAAAAACATGGAAGATTTATGGTGAACACAGAAATGGGTGGAGTGGCAACATCACCACTGTCTTGCTCATAGGTCTGACTTATGGCTGCAACACTGGTAGACCAAGTTTGAATTTTTTATCATTATGTGTAGGAACCAGGGCATAAAATTAGTATAGCTGGCCATGATTGAATTTTAATTATGGGCATAGAATTAGCAACTGTAACTCGTCCATCATTTAAGTACTGAAACTCATCTTGCATTTAGCTACTGTAAATCATTTTGCATTTAGCTACTGTCAAGTCCCCCGGCATTTAGCCATAGTAACCCATGTGGCATTTAGCTAATTTAACCCATCTGGCATGTAGCTACTGTAAAGCTCATCTGGCAGTTAGCTACCATAAGTCCATCTAGCATTTATCTATATAGCTATGTATACTGTATCTCATCAGGTATTTAGCTACCTTAACTCATTTGTCATGTAGCTACTGTAATTTATCTGGTGTTTAGCTACTGTAACTCATCCGTCATGTACATGTAGCTACTGTTACTCATCTGTGTGTGTTAAAATATACTCTGCAGATATTCAGTGAGGAACTACGGAAGAACTACCCCAAGACATACCTGTGGCACCCTTGCTATACCAGCAGCAGCACAAGTAGTGGCAACATCGCGGCAGCGGGCGGGGCTGCGGCGGCCATAGCAAATGCAGACCAGGTCAACGGGGCAGCAGGGGGACCTCCTGCACCTCCGTCTAGTCCGGGAACGAAAGAGAGGAGACCTGTGACAGCGGACTTCAGCAAAGTTAAAGGCATGATGCCCGATATTCTACGACTTTGGGCGGACAAGGGCGTACAAGAATGCTACAATAACCGAAGCAAATACGAGAACAGACTAGTGCCTGCTGAGGAATAGTAAGTCCTCTCCTCATTGTAAAGATTGAAAGTTTCTTAGCAATAGTGGGAAAAACGGTCATATTAGCTTCAATTTAATATAAAGAGAAACTTAATGAACTGAAATCTGTAAGCCCAAGTACCGTTCGAACACTATCAAGTCCGATATTCTAATATAAGGGCAAAGTCCTATTTCTACCATTTACTGAAAAATTGCATGGTTGTACATCATGATAGCAAATAAATTTGTGAAAGGAACAAATCATGTTCATAAAATTTGAAATTTAGAAGAAAGTTTTTGTGCTTTATTCGCCTCTATATGAAATTGGGTCATCAGTGGGGAACCGGCGCAAGACTTGTTTCGATGCCATAAATCAATAACTCTAGTTCTGTGGTCCAATGTAACCTTTTACAAATTCCCAAAGTTAGAATAAAGACCTTTTGGTGTCTGACATGGTGAGGAATGGTTGGAATTAAGAGTTCCTGATAATGTGTGCACACATGTATTAATATCAAATTGGAGAACTGAAGACTGTGAAATATAATGAAGATGTAGGAAAAAAGGTGTACAGTCATGTAAATGGCACATCAGTGTGCGGATTGAAAAGGATAATACATGAACATGTGCAGTACATGTGTTTATTATGCCGCCCTCCTACTAGAGGAGCTAGGGGCATATAGTAATCGCTTTTTCCGTGTGTCATGTCCATCCGCTTTTCGTGTCCGGGCCATAATTCAATTGTCCTTCGACTTAGATTAATGAAACTTTACACACAGGTGCATCTGGACATAAGGGTGTGTCAGGTTCCAAAAGTAGATCACTAGGTCAAGTATCTAGGTCACAGTGACATAGTCTTGTAAAATCGTGTCAGGACTATAATTCCTTTATTATGCAACTCAGATTAATGAAAATTTATACACAGATGCATCTGTATATAAGGGAGTTTCATGTACCAAAAGTAGGTCACTAGTGGAGATATCCTTGTAAAATGGTGTCCGGGCTATTTTTCCTTTACTATTTAACTTTGTTTCATGAAACTTGACACACACACACACATATATGTTGACCTAAAGGTGTGTCATGAAAAAATAGGTCACTAGGTCAAGTATATGGGTCACAGCAATACATTCATGTAAAACTACATTACACTTCATGCCTTCATGCCCAGGCTGTAATTCTGTTGTCCTTTGCATTAGAATTACGAAACTTTACATACTTGTGTATCTGGACACAGGAGTGTGTCATGCTTAAAAGTAGGTCAAGTGTCTGGGTCATGCTGATAGCTTATTTTTATTGACTACACTCATTCCAAAATGAGACCTGTGATTAGCAAGGTTATAAATGAGGGAAGGGGGTCATAGATCCAGCAATCTCTGATTGCCTTTTAATTTTCATTCAGGTATTTCACTGTAATTTTAACTTCACCATTTGCAAAAAAAGGAAAAAAAATCACCTGTCAAACTTATTTGAAAGTTATATCCCTTTACTATGTTTTTTAATTTGGTTGTTTTTATGTAATCAGGAAACAATGGAACTGAGTTGAGTACTGTATACTAGAATATAGTTTATATGAAAACCAACTAATGTACAGAGTAGACAGGATACAATATATGTATATGTGTGCGTTTCAGTTTTGTCCAGCACTTAGACAGGATTGGTGAACCCAGCTACATCCCCACTGTACAAGATGTCCTGTTTATCAGGAAACCCACCATGGGAGTCCAAGAACACTCCTTCTGTACAGACGGGCTCAGCTTCAAGTAAGTATGTAGGACATGGAGATGGGCCTCTATACACAGATACAAGTAATTATAGGACACCCCTTCCACAGAGTACAGGACATACCATCCATAGACATGAGTTATAATGCAAGTAAAATACAGGACACCCTGTCCACATAGAGGAACTTAGAGTGCAAGCAAGTACATGTATAGGACACACCATAATAGCACAAGGAAAAGAAGTAACAAGAAACCTTTCTCAAAGATGAGCTTAAATACAAGCACAGTGGTACCTGCTTTAGAGACCACCTGTCATAACAGACTAGATATCTTTTTGAGACCACCCTTCCATGACATTGGTCTATTTCTTTTATCAGTTTACCTGTGTTTTAAGACCGACTGCAATATGAGATCACATTTTACTGGTAGTAGGGCTATAGTAAAAAGCACAGAACACATTTTCCATCTACATTTAGGTAAGCTTAGCCCCTTCCTCCTTGAATTATGTCTCTCGGTGGAAGCCGGGGGACATATTGTTTTAGTGCCGGTTTCTTCCGCTTCTTCTGCTTGTTGTTGTTGTTGTTCAGGTTCTTCAACAATTGGTTTCCGTGCGATAAATCTTGAAGGACTTGACAGAATTTGATGAAACTTGGTAGGATTGTGTATCTAGGCAAGACCTAGGTTGGGATTGTATTTGGATGACCTTGAGCAAATTCTCAAGGTCACAGGGTCACTTATGTGAAATTGGTTTCCGTTCGATAAGTCATGAAGAACAGGATGGAATTTGATGAAACTTGGTAGGATTATGTATCTTGGCAAGACCTAGGTTGGGATTGTATTTGGATGACCTTGAGTGAATTCTCAAGGTCACAGGGTCACTTATGTGAAATTGGGTTTCCGTGCGATAAGTCTTGAAGAACTTGATGGAAGCTGATGAAACTGGGTAGGATTATGTATCTTGACAAGACCTAGGTTTGGATTGTATTTGGCTGACCTTGACTTAATTTTCAAGGTCACAGAGTCACTTATATAAAATTGGTTTCCTTGCAATAAGTCTTGAAGAACTTGATGGAATTTGATGAAACTTAGTAGGAATATATATCTAGGCAAGACCTAGGTTGGGATCATATTTGGGTGACCTTGACTAAATTCTCAAGGTCACAGGGTCAGTTTTATGAAATAGGTTTCTGTGCTAAAAGTGTTGAAGAACTTGATGGAATTTGATGAAACTTGGAAGGATAATGCATCAAGGTGAGATCCACAATTGGATCGTAGCTGGGTGATCTTGACCTAATTTTCAAGGTCACAGGGTCATTTATGTGAAATTGGTTTCTCTGCAATAAGTCTTGAAGAACTTGATGAAAATTGCTAGAGTAATGTATCTAGGTGAGAGCTAAATTAGGATTGTAATTTTCAAGCAAACTTCATCATTTGTAATTTGTTATCACCTGTAGC
Source organism: Hermodice carunculata (assembly GCA_964020975.1). NCBI lineage: Eukaryota > Metazoa > Annelida > Polychaeta > Eunicida > Amphinomidae > Hermodice > Hermodice carunculata. The sequence goes on along the minus strand of OZ026616.1, from coordinate 19,393,009 downwards.
TTATTCAGAGACGTAAGTGTTCCACCGGGAGACATTTGATTTTCTGTTGGAAAATCAGTCTGTTCTAGTTAAGACTGAGTTAACAGCTTTCCATGGCATGGGTTGGGCACTCAGCACCCAACCCATGCCCAGGAAAGCTGTTAGCCTGGAGCATGTTATCTTGAGAAGCTCTCGTCTAATATTCTAATTCAAATTGTTTTTCCCCAATTGAAATTAGTCAAAAACATTGAAGCAGACGACATTTGACCAATGGCCGGTTTTGGCCAGTTTAAGGGGGAAGAGTTGAAATCAAGTAAAGACGGAATGCACCTTCCACAGAGATGTTGAAGAGAAATCAGACAATAAGATCTTTTATTTACCTTCCCAAGGTTGCCACCTGTCAACATGCCTGGCAGACACAAACTAATGCGCTTAAGTGCATTAACTATATATATAAGCAGATAAGTTATATCAGGACTGTGGCCAATGTTAGAACAGCTAAGCTGTGATTGAAATGGCAAAAGTAAGAGCCTGACCACAAGTTAATACTCTTCAGAAAAAATCTTTCACCGGTGGACTCAAGCTAAATCCAGAATTTACATCTCTCTCTCTCTCTCTCTCTCTCTCTCTCTCTCTCTCTCTCTCTCTCTCTCTCTCTTTCTCTCTCTCTATCTCTCTCTCTCTCTCTCTCTCTCTCTCTCTCTCTCTCTCTCTCTCTCTCTCTCTCTCTCTCTCTCTCTCTCTCTCTCTCGTGTGTGGGATTCTGCTAGTTCTACCTCCGGCTTTGCTGCTGTTTTATCAGCATAAGTATGCGTAAGTCTCTGGCTCGTAAGTCATCCCTACGGACAGACTGTCAATATTTATTGGCATTCACCAGAAACATGTGCTGGGTGTGAATGTTTTCATGTCGACAGCTAATGCTCATGCATGTTGTAGTTTCTATTGTCAGAAACTTCAAAGGGCCTTTTTGCTGTCAAATTCAGCTTGATAAAGTACGGAGAAATTGTGTTTGTTCAAACTAATGCACTCGAAACTCTTCAATTTTCTGAAAGAGACCCCGCAATCAAGTTTAAAACTCTCAATGATTTATAAAAAGTTATTTCAGTCAATAATTGAAAGTAGTTGTCAATAGAAAAAAGCACATCATAATATTTACTTTTGATTTCCTACCTGTACACATAATTATCGGTAAATGATTAAACTAAGAAACATTATGATATAATGGTGACAATGCCAGAGGTTTCCTATTCTTACAGCATGAGATTGGAATGGAGATACACATGTATTTGTGCACTGTATCGTGTATTATATCTCCTTCATTGTATGCCAATATGTCTTGTATCATGAAGAGATATCTCGTATACATTCATCCTACTTCAGACGGCTGGTATGGTCCAGGTGGCATATTGCAGTTGTCTCCACTTTAACTCTTAAAGTGCCAAATTTTGGACTGAGTCAACAGCTTTTCTCTGCGCATTGGGCGGTGAGAAAAGCTGTTGACCTGGGATGTTTTCTCTGGAACTAGAGGCATGCTGGTACTTGAATGAAAGGTCTTTTTTACAAGGTGTACAAATCTGAGATCCTTATGATAATTTTGGCTAGTTTCACTTTAGTAGATCGACTTTAGCCGTGATTGGCACTGAAAGAGTTAAGAGACCAGCTCTGCAACAGCTGCAGGTCAAAAGTGACCATGTAAAACAGGTGGTCTCTCCATAGAGGTCAAATAACATGGAAACTATAGCACTTGGGCCTGGTAAGTGTGGTCTTAAAGGGGCAGATGGTCTCTCAAAGCAGGGACCATTGTACCATCTGCACTCTATTTTTCTGTGGATACTGTAGTTGTCTTAATAAACGCACAGTGCGCTATAAAAATATTTCATCCACAAACACTAAAAAAATGTAGATCCTAAGTGTAATAATATATTCTACCACTTGTTTGAAAAGTATGGGATATTTTTGGGGTTGTCTCTTTGAAAAAAATGGGAGGGGGGTGCGTCTATTTGGGAGTGTGCACTTATTAAGATGTGTATGGTATGTCACCTTGCATGAGATCTATCTGGCAGGATTGTAACAGTTATCTGAACAAAATCTGCTCCTTGTCCATAATTACAAAACGAGAGATTATGCACATACATGTACAGGTACACGACGTAATAGCTTATTGCTTGACAAATTGTAGACCTCAATGTTTGATATAGTTTCATGCACAATAACGTATCTGTGCTAAGTCATGATTATCATAGAAATATAAAGATGTTTTATTGGAGATGGGTTTTTGTCATGTTGAGCCTGTAAAGTGGGAACATGCATGAAACAAGACCGTTCAAGCAGTCCTAGATTAACACAAAACAGTCATGTCAGGGTGGGAACAGATTTTGTTTGATCTGTAATAACAACTGTTGGTTTACAGTATTCAGACCTGTTTCAAAATAGAACAGAATAAGCCAAAATGTAGACACAGATTGCGAGCCTTTCAAAAATTGCAAGCCACAAAAATATTTAATTTTGCAAGTGAAATATTGAACTAAACAACTTGTATTCAGACACTAGACAGAGAGTTGAGGGTTGCCTGATTGTGTGGTATCCAGGGTATAATATATTTGAAACAGAAAGGGTTACACTTGTTTTAAATGTTAGAATTTCAAAAAGTCACGACACAAATGTGAAAAAAAGAAGAAAAATGTAAATTGAAAAATTACAATGCATACATAAAGTCAACACAATTGAAAAAAAATCATGTGTCAAGTTCATCATATCCTTGACAAGTTGGCATCCATTCTGTATACACTTGATTTTTTACGTGGGCTATGAATAGAGGAAAGTGCCTTTGTTTAGGTGTTTGGTAATGTAGCATGCATGCTGATTATACCTCTTTAAAAAAAGAAAAAAAAGACTGCATATTTTATATAAAATTTTAATTTTCCGTTGCTCCCTTATACATGTATTAGTAAGATAATGAAGCACACAATGACAATAATCCACTATGTATTGATGATTCTGCTTCGCAGAGTGATAGACGTGGCTGGGCAAAAGAGTCAGAGGAAGAAGTGGATACATTTCTTCGAAGGGGTTACGGCCGTTATCTTCTTTGCCGCTCTCAGTGGCTTCAATGAAGGGCTGGAAGAGGAGAGGTCGTTGGTATGTCCACAAGTTTCACTTTCATTTCTGGTCCCTCTGCTGAAGCTGTTTGCATCACATCGTGGAAAATTCTCATAATTTCCTCGCTTGTCTGTTGTTGCACATTCAGCTGGTGCACATAATGAATGAAAACGAACTTAATTGCCCCTGCACAAGTCACCACGAGAGCTGTTCCTCCCTCTAAATGTGCCAGTTTTTAACTTTTTCATTCATCAATGTGGCATTTCCATTA